>CM036756.1:62537143-62544643 GCA_020796225.1 Arion vulgaris
CATACCAAGAAATCAACCGATTCTCCAGAGCAAATCGACTGCGATCATCCGAGGAACATGATCGGATGGCTGTGACCTGGACATCGAGAGCTCCTAAATGGCCAGTATCATTGAAATGGGTTGCTACAGAGGACACAGAACATTGGCGTATGTCGCGCAAGTGTTGGGCGAATCACTGAGCCTCTTGCCTGTCTCGCCGATATAAGAATTGTTACACCGCTTACAGATAATGGCATAGATAAGATTACGGAACGATCTTATCTATGCCATTATCTGTTAGCGGTGTAACAAGGTTTATATCGGCGAGACAGGCAAGAGGCTCAGTGACCGATTCGCCCAACACTTGCGCGACATACGCCAATGTTTTGTGACCTCTGTAGCACCCATTTCAATGATACTGGAAATTTAGGAGCTCACGATGTTTTACATTACTGTACAGGTTTCGTTAACTTAAAGACATCAATTTTTTTCACAATATTTATGCGAGATTTATATATATATATTAAATCGGGATTTGAACCACCTTCATCTAATGTCCAAAGACAGCACGCTTGATTTCTTACTTATTTACTTATTTCTCTCTGCTTCTAGTGGACCATAGTTGCCTCATCAGTTGCCCTCCATTTTCTTTGGTCTTTTGTGGTTTTCGTTATGGTTTCCCAGGATACATCTGCATTCTGCAGTTCCTTGACTTTCGTCTCCAGATCTATTTAGTTTCTTTTCCGTTGTCCTTGGTGGGTTCTACTCAAGTATTTCTCTAATAAACTCAATTGTGTATTCCGTATGGTATATTGAACGCATGTCCTTGTGGGTTCTACTCAAGTATTTCTCTAATAAACTCAATTGGGGATTCCGTTGGTATATTGAACGCATGTAACTCCGTCTTAGTTCGCTTAAGAACAACAACTTGTTGATAACTGCCTGTGGTCTTTGTGTGATTTGCTTCAGAAGCAGTACTGGACAACCAGCTATTCGCACGATGGCAATATGCATTTGCTATGGAATGACCATTTTACAGTCTCTCCGTGTAATTTGTACGTGATTTGAGCCAAAGAGCGTGTATACACGATGTGCTATGATTATTGCGCTGAAATACAGTTCCTGGAAGGGCTCTCGGTTTAGGACGCGTAGCGTTTGCGTCGTCTGAAGGTATATGAAGTTTTCACTATATTATTCTCATGTGAGAATTGTGGAAACGTTAGAGATGAAACATATATGTTTGTAATAATACCACTGTCATGATCAATACGTTCACAGTACATCACATCTCTCAGTAGTTCGGTATGCCACTGATTGTACGGTTTTCCTCTGGGAATTTGAAGTTTTCACTCCGTTTTGTTTTCCAGGCCTGAGCGTGAAAATCGGCAGCCACTGACAGAATTTGCCAGGACCAGGCAATTTGGAACTACTAAACGGTTTAAACTATCAATACCGTGTTGTATTGATCAACAGACTGAAGTTGCTATAGAAGTTGTAGTTGTGCCGAGACTTGATCTCTAGACGTCGGTCAATGAGAAACTTATAAACACAATCACACTGAGCTATTGCTCGTCTGGTGTGCTAGCCAATCTCACACCATGCGTAGTTGCATCAACACTACTACCTGATCTCATGGGTAACTTTCCCCTAGATCTCTTCTCAATTTTCTAAACTGAAGTGGTGTAGTATGTAGTCTGCTTTCACGGTCACGAGCTTGTTTTCAACATCAGAACAAGACAAACGTCATTTTTAGAACTGGTTATGAGAATGGGAACTATAAATCATACGTTGCTTACCAATAAATTCAAATAGGACGAAGAATAGGACGACATAAGGAGAAGAAAATCAGAACATATTAACTTCATGACACGAGAAAATATCAACATCGGAATTGCTAATCTGTACTCAGAACGGACGTTTCTGGAGATTCAATACACGATACGGCACATGATAATGATAGACAATTACAGATCAGATAAAGTCCGTTGTTGGTATTAGACATAGGAAACAAATTTTTAAACTGGTAGCTTTAATAATTACACTTTGAATGTAACAATTTCAAGGGATACTCTTCTCCCAGCGCTCCATATCGACCACTTGTTAAACCACTCTTTGTGATTTGTGTGTGATCCGAGTCTAAGAGAGATTGTACGTTGTGCCAGTTATGCGCCAACAAGTAGCCAGCACACCTGATTTCTCGAAGCTTTAATTTACTAGGTGCTTCCTGTCCTACCTCAGTCCTCTTATGCACGCTTTGTGATCGCAGCGCTACTATTCTTGCCTCTCGAGCCCCGCCAACACACGGGCACTAACAGCTTCATATTCGGTAATTCATTTCAAGTAACAAATAATGTTCAAATCGTGTAACTCCACCGACACGTTCAACACGTTACAACAGTTACAACTACGTTACAACACGTTACAACACGTTACAACACGTTACAACACGTTACAACACGTTACAACACGTTACAACACGTTACACACGTTACAACACGTTACAACACGTTACAAACGTATCACACACGTTACAACACGTTACAACACAATGCACGTTACACGATTTTGCCTTGCAAGCATATCTACAGCAATTACCATGTACACTACTCTTATTGCTACTAGCACTACTAGTAGAGACATTACTATATTGCTTACATTACAATCATTACTACTTCTTCTTCTTCTTTTGTCGTCACACTGCTACCGGGTTGTTGTCCAGTGTCGTGGTTTTCTGTTTTTGTCTTGCGCTGTTCTGGTGGCTTGTGTGATTGTTATCTTTGCTCTTTCACGGGATTCTGCTACTCCATCTAACCATCTTTTCCGTGGTCTTCCTCTTGCCTTCTTTCCGATGTTCTGTTGTAGAAGACTCTGTATACTGTGGAGTTTGGATGCATTCTTATTAAGTGGCCAAACCACTTCATTCTTTGTTTATCTATGTAATTCAAGCACGTTTTTGTGCCAACTTTCTTTCTTATGCTGATGTTGGTGATTCTGTCTTTTCTTGTGTTGTTGGTAACTTTTCTCAGGCAACGCATTTCACATGTAGTTATTTTTGTGACTGCGCTTTGCTCAATGTCCATGTTTGGCTCTGGTAACACAAAGTAGGTATAAAAATGCTGTTGATCATCTGTTGCTTAGCTGCCTGTGAAAATTTTGGGTGCCTTAACAATGGGGCTAGCTGGTAGGTTACAGCATTTGCTTTTGTACTCTAGCCTCTATCTCTCTATCCAGTTTTCCATCTTCTGTGAATATGCTTCCTAAGTATTTGAATTCTTTCACTTGGTTTATTTTAGTTCCATTGACATGGATGTCTAGATTATTATGTTTTCTTCCCATATTCATTATTTCTGTTTTAGTGTTGTTGATTTTCATGTAATGTTTACTACTACTTTGTTAAATGTAAATATGATTTTTGTGAGGATCTTGTTCATTGTAATGAATCACTACACTGATATCTGTAAAGAGTTCTTTATACACTCAATACCTGAAATTTGAATCTTATTATTTTATCCATATATGTAAAGAGTTGTGTGGTGAGAGGACACAACCTTGTCTAACACCTGATGTAATGAATCATTACTACTACTTTGTATATAATGTAAATAATGTTGCTGTGATGAGAGGACACAACCTTGTCTAACACCTGATGTAATGAATCATTACTACTACTTTGTATATAATGTAAATGATGTTGCTGTGATGAGAGGACACAACCTTGTCTAACACCTGATGTAATGAATCATTACTACTACTTTGTATATCATGTAAATGATGTTGTTGTGCTGTAGAGGTTAGATACTTGCGTTCCAAATATACTCGGTTCGCTCTCTAGTGAAGCCATCAGGGTAGAGATCCCTTATCTCAGTGTAGATGAGATCGTGTTACTAGTCCTATCGGAGACGGACGATAAAACGTAGGTCCTGTGTTCAAGTTGAGCACGTAAAAGAACACTTGTCAGTTCAAAATCGAGAAGAGCATGTTACAAGGTGTTCAACTTAAAAGCAGTCTATGAATGGAGCTAATCTGGCATATATGTAAGGAAATGAAAAGGTTCAGTTATGACGTAGTATAGGTCAAGGTTGTGGGATGGTGTGTAATTGTAGTGCGATAGGAGTGATGAACAAATGTGACGTAGGACAAGCTAGTCAGAACCGGTTTAAATAATAAATAGACGAGATGCACCGCGTACCTTTAAAATTTATATTTATCACTGGGGCTGCTTTTAAGTTGAACACCCTGTAGAATACGGCTACCCGGGCAAAATTCAAAAACAAAAAATTAAAATATAAAATTCCTGCAAATAATGTTACCATTTTCTAAACTACATCGGGGACCCTCACCAGTGCTACGGAGTTCGTGCACTGTCGCTGAGATCTTCCTGTGTAAGAAAGAGATTGGAGCACGCATGGCTACTCACCGAAGTGGAATGGTGATGGTCCTATCAATCAATCAAGCAATCAATATAGTCAATGCTACATACAAATTTTCAATTTCAAATTTTTTTCAACGTAAGAAAGTTTTCTTGTTACAGTTCTATCAGTTCATAAATATAATTCTGCTCTTGTCTTTTACTAAATATTGAATTTCCATTCTGGCAGGTTCTGTACGCAAAAGTTCAGGAGTCTGATGCCAAAAGAAAACTTAAGAAAGCCAAGGCCAAAGCTGACAAAGAAGCCAAACAGAACGTTCAAGTTTTCCGCTCAACGTTAGATGAAGATATCACTCAAACTGGCAATCGCGCTGAAGGCAAAAATTCTAGCAGCGACGATGACGAAGATGATTTTGATGATAATGTTCTTATCGATGAGGAAGATAATATGAGCTTCAACGACACTGAGTCTGACATTAAAAGTTTGGATTCTGCGACAGAAGTGAAAGAAAGTCTTCTGGAAAATGGATCAATCGGCAACAGAATAACAGTTAACAAAAACAATCAACATATTCAGGTGATCGGTAATCACATTCGATCTGTAATTACACAACATCAGCAGACATCACATCAACAAATATCAAATCATTCACAGCCTATTTCTTATAGTGAAATGGGTACTCAGCTACTGCGAACATTCTCTAGGGCATCCATAGACCTAGTGTCTGCGACTTCATCAAATGATCCCAGGACATACCAGAGCTCTGTGCCACCTATGATTAAAACTCATATTCAACAGCATCCCACTGTACATTCTTCGAAAGAGAACAACCATCATCATCTTAACAACCAATCGAACAATTTTCATCACCCGCACATACAGCGACAACATCTACATCAAGAACATATTTCTCATCAAGATCCACCACCAATTTCTCGTTCGTCTTCATCACCACCTCCTATACTACCAAGAGCACCAATTCATGCAGGATACAAGCCACAGCAACCACTGAGCACCTTTCAGCCGTCACTTCCTCGGGATTTGCCATTTCCTAGAATGGGGCACCAATATCCAATCATTCCGCGTAGTCCGGATAACGATTCGAATCACAACACGGAAAATAAGGTGCCAGACAGTGGTACAATCCCCGTTGGCGTCGATGTTGATAGCGGCGTTGCAGTAAGTTGCACAAAGCAATCATGCGATACTTCTAACGACAGAGATGTCGACTCTGGGGTGTTCTCCACTCGACGAGATTGCGAAGTTTCTGAATCAGAAGCCCGTAAATTCACTACATCCAGAGAGGTCAGTTTTGATAGAATCTCAGAATCCAGCTCCGTCCTTCAAGACATACAGGTAAAAAGGGTAGTGGATGAACTTACTCGTATAGCTGACAACAACCACGCCCACTTCCGCTCAATAATCTACATAATGGCTTTGTCATTCCATGGAATCTTTGAAGGAATGGCGCTTGGTTTACAAACCATGAAAAGCAGTGTCTGGTCTCTTTGTTTCGCCATTGTGGTCCACCGCTGTGTATTGGCCTTTAAACTGGGCATGGACCTATGTAGGGGTGAAGAGAAACAAGGGACCACATTTTTATGTATAGGAACATTTACTCTCATATCAACACTAGGTATTATCATCGGCATTATGATATCATCTGGTGCCTCATTATACTCAGACATAACGGTACCCGAAGCTATTCTACAGAGCCTAGCAACAGGAACAATACTTTATATAGTTTTCTTCGATATTCTATTCAAAGTCATGGATGGGAAGGATGATTTAAAAAGAGTTTCCTGTTCTTTTGTGGGCTTCTCATTAATGGCTATAATTTTTGCAATAACAAGAAGCTGAGAGATATTTGGATGCTTCTGTGGTTGAAATGTTTACCCAACTAGACCCTATATTTATAAACTTAATCAAGGTTTGTCGCAGCGCCGGATGAAGGCTATAGTTTATTGCTTTGTATAAAGGATTCTGGTTGGACTCTCATTCCTTACTAGATACATACAATCAATTACCGATATCCCGGTATCCGATGTTTGTTATATTCTATACTTATTGTTGGCCGATTGTGAATAATGACAGGCATATACGGTATTACATGAGTAAGCAAACAAAATGAATCATTAAAAAACAAAAATAACAAAAATTTGACGTTTCGGTCGTAGACCTTTGTCAATGGAACAATACTCCGTTTATTATATTCACATTATGGAATTATGTCAATTATGGAAAATACTCCCTCAAAGACCTAAGCAGAACAGACCAGGTCATTATATTTAGACTACGCACAGGACACTGCAGACTCAATAAACACTTATATAGACTAGGAATAAGTCAAACAGCTCTCTGCCAGTGTCAGCAGGCGGAACAGACACCAGAGCATATCCTGCAAGACTGTCCTCTCCTGTGTGAGCTGAGAAGCAACATGTGGCCACACTCAGTCGACCTGAAAACTAAGCTTTGGGAAACCTGACAGACCTGAAGCTGACTGCCCAGTTTGTGGTTCACAGTAAATTAAGCGCATGACCAGAGATCGCGGAAGAAGAAGAAATATTCAAATGATTTGACTATGTTTAAGAATAGAACATATAGTACAATGAAAGAAAACATGGATAGAAGATGATAAAACAATATCATTATTACGATATGTATAAGCGATTTATAAAGTTAAACTTTTCTGGAAAATCTAGATTGGAATATGAAAAATAAATATTATTATAGCTAAAATAACATCTAGAAATTACAACAATGATAATATAATATAACAATGTCGGTTTGTTATTATTATTTTTATATATTTGAACATTTTTTAAGTTAAATAAATTCATGCAATGAATCAATTTTCTTTGGGTTTTTGTTTTACCTCAAATGTATCGAATGTGTTGAATTTATTGTTTATCTTATTCAAACTTCCAGAACGTTGTGTTGTATTTCCAATAAATAATTGAAAACATACCCTAGTTCAGGCTGGACATGGATGAAATGCATTGAAAAGAAAGGAATCTTTGAGAGAGACATAAAGATAGGAAGAATAAGTGAAAAAAAACCAACTAAGAGATAGGAGAAGAGTTTGACATAAAGGGATATAGGGAAAGAAAGAGAATGAGAGAAAGTGAGAGAGAAACATTAAAAGAGAGAG